>OZ007498.1:173471318-173489966 GCA_963931805.1 Microdon myrmicae | reverse complement strand
GAAAAACACGAGCCATAAGAGTCGGATTAAGAAAGCTAAAGCTAAGAAACCAACACAACAACAAGAAAATAAACTTTTTGCCACGGGCAGCTTATCGCAGAAAATAAAACCACCAAATGAATTCAGTCGAAATAATCCCCCCTTTTAGAACACGTACCTGTCGGCAGTCCTACGGACTTCAAATTGAAAATTCAAATAATTGCAATTAAATTAATTACATCTAATTAACTTATTACACGCTTACTCAAGTAATCGTCGCCGCGATAATCTCGTCGGAGCACTGTACAATATTGTTTGGGGGAAAATACTAAGTATAATTACGACTAAACGCGCCCAGCTACTTAAATGTGTTACAATGTCCTGCCGAAGGACACGGTTAATTCTAAAATCATCGCTTTTCTTGGAGCCTTAATATAATAAAGTTAGAAGGAAATAAAAAGATCTACGTGCTGCTCTCTCGTTCGCGCTCGTGGTATCTTCGGTGTTGTGTATGCGTGGTTCAATAAGTTGTTTCGTTTTTCGTCTTTTATTTTATTCATTTATTTATTTATTTATTTTTTCGGTTTGTGCAAATTAAGAAAAAACGTTTTTTTTTTTTGGTTCTGGTTGTATTTTAGTCTCTGTGGTGGATATCTTTTTTTTTTTTGGGTTTATGTCATGCCATGTATGTCGCGAAGGTTTGCTCTAAGTTTGTTTGCAAAGTTTTCATCTCCAATGGGGAGAAAGGAAACGGATGTACACTTGTGGATTTTACCGCGTGCTGCCTTGCCTGAGAAATCTTACCAAACAATAACAAAATTGCGTATTTTAAGTGAATAAATTCAAATCAGTTGTACCTGCTCTGTAGCCAACGAGGAGAAAGATAGAAACTGAATTCTTTTTTGCAGTATACGGATAATTATATAGGTATGCTATTTGTGGTGCAAACTGTTTAATTGAAATGTAAATGTTAATATCATCAAGTGTGTGTTTCAAGTTTTAGTCCTTCCCCCCTATATACATTTTTCGTGTTGCATTTATTTAATTAGACGTTTCTAGAAAAGTTTAGTCAGTCTCGACCTTTTTTTTTTGTAATATACTTTGAGTTTAATCAGTCACTAATTATTTCACATAAAATCTAAAAGTGAATGGCTAATCACTGTCGTTTTACGCAGCGAGTAAACTTAATATATATATATATAGGGTTTTCCAATAAGGACTTGACAACTTTTTTTTGGTAGTAAATTCTTATAATTTGCAGACGTTGTTTGTTCGTGTACTTAACCATGATGAAAATGTTGAGTTTGCTGAATAAATTGACAGTGACAGTTCGGTGATTAGTGAAAGGGTGCGTTCACAAATTAAATTCAAAGTTGTCAAGTCCCTATTGTATAACCCTAGGGTTTCCCAATAGGGACTTGACAACTTTTTTCGGTAGTAAATTTATATTTTTTGCAGACGTTGTTCGTTCGTGTACTTAACCACGATGAAAATGTTGAGTTTACTGAATAAATTGACAGTGACAGTTCGGTGATTAGTGAAAGGGTGCGTTCACAAATTAAATTCAAAGTTGTCAAGTCCCTATTGTATAACCCTAGGGTTTTCCAATAGGGACTTGACAACTTTTTTTCGGTAGTAAATTTTATATGTTTTGCAGACGTTGTTCGTTCGTGTACTTAACCATGATGAAAATGTTGAGTTTACTGAATAAATTGACAGTGACAGTTCGGTGATTAGTGAAAGGGTGCGTTCACAAATTAAATTCAAAGTTGTCAAGTCCCTATTGTATAACCCTAGGGTTTTCCAATAAGGACTTGACAACTTTTTTTCAGTAGTAAATTTTATATTTTTTGCAGACGTTGTTCGTTCGTGTACTTAACCATGATGAAAATGTTGAATTTACTGAATAAATTGACAGTGACAGTTCGATGATTAGTGAAAGGGTGCGTTCACAAATTAAATTCAAAGTTGTCAAGTCTCTATTAGAAAACCCGATACTATCGACCACATAATCGAGATGAGTAATTGGGGTGGACGACATCATCGTCCTTGGAGATTTTAATTTTCCACAACTTAATTGGGCTTTATCTGGCCATCAATCATACTTTATCTTCCGACCCGCCTCGACCGAGGGACGTCTCTTCATTCTCTGATCCTCTAGATGATTCATGCCTCTGTCAAGTCAGAAACGTTCGAAATCTCTTGGGTAGGCAGCTAGACTTCACCTTTACAACAGACCCTATCAATACATCAGTCTCACACAGCCCCTTCGTCCTTACATCTATAGACTACTGTAGGGAGGTGTTGATATGTACCGGACATGGGCACTAGATCCTCTCAAATCCCCAACACTTACCGTTTGTTTCACTGTCAATTGTTCACCAATAAACCGAACTCCAAGCAAACAGCAAAATGAAAAGGCACGAAAGTTATTTAGTTGATTAAGTGTTCTTTATATTATTTATATTATGGCATCGGCACATGCGCATAGAACTGGAAGTTGTCAAGTCCCTATTGGAAACGCCATTATATATTTTAATAACATCCTTTATTGGATGTGAATAGTACAATCTTAACAATTTAATTTAATACTATGTTTGAATTGCACTTAATTTAGTTTAATTAAGTAAAACGTGTAAGGATTGTCTGGACCAGTGTTCAGCTCCAAGTCGATTTTGATATGTTAGATTTTATTATTACTATTTATCGGCTCCCCGTTAGTACAGTAGTTAGTATACCCGCCTGTCACGCGGGAGACCGGGGTTCGATTCCCCGTCGGGGAGCCTCTGGCACAAGACTAATGACCTTGCCCGGAATAAACAAATCATTATGGAAAATTTAACAAGAGTCAGGACTCAGGAATTTAACAAACTCAGTACCTTTTGAATCATTCGAGATTTAAGTCTTCAGGCGCAAAACATCTCTCAAAGGGGCGCTAAATCATATTACAGTGACTCGACGGTATTCGTCGAGTTTTTATCGAAAAACTTCTAAAGAATTGCAAATCATTGCGGAAAATTTAACAAGCCTCAGGACTTGATAAATAAGGCCAATGCCGGTTCCCGGTTGTGGTGCCGATGATGAAGATGATTTAGTGTCCAAAGATTGTGGTTTGACAACAAGATTTTGCTGATATTTGCATTTCAGTAAGATCAGTAAACACGATTGTGAACGATGTTTTGCGAAAGAATGGAGTCAAATTGGTTTCAAAAATATTGAATCTTTTTTTTAAAGGCGATTCTTTACATTTGTGGAGCCTCCAATTCTCCTGTGAGCTGACCATTTAGCAATTCATTGAAGTGCACTTCCCATCGCTCCAGAATGCCTTCAGGATCGGTGATCAGATTACCCCCTATCCCTGCAGTAAGTGCAACATGGCGTGTACCGCGTCATACTGCGGATTATTTGGTAGAACTTTCGCGCCTGGTGCGGACCTCGCTCTCTACTTTTCTCTATTTCACAGACAATGTTTTTTTCCCAGGCACTTTTCTTTTGTCTGTGAAGTCTTTTTTCAGATCTTCTGAGCTCTTTGTATTTCTCCTCGCGCACCCGCGTCCTATGAGACTGCTGTATTGCCCAGTATGCAGCATTCTTACGTTCAGTCGCTAGTTTGCACTCATCATCAAACCTGTCGTCTCGATCTCTACGACTACTGCCTAAGATGGAGTTGGCAGTACTAACGACAGTATTCTTAAGTCGTGTCCATTTCTCTTCTACGCCCTACATTCTGGCCCCATGACTTACTCTCCCCCCGTCGAGCTCCTCGAGGGTGAGTCTTAGCGCATGACCAAAGGTGTTACTGGTATTCTCATTGCGTAAGGCAGCCGTGTTGATTCGAACCTAATCCGCGGATGCAATACGTCTCCGTAAGGCAATCCGCGCTCGGAAAACTGTACCAACAAGATAGTGATCCGAGTCGACATTGGCACCTCGGTATGTTCGTACCGTCATCAAGCTTGAGGAGTGGCGACGATCTGCCAACACGTGGTCAATTTGGTTGCGAATGGCTCCATCAGATGATACCCAGGTGGCCTCGTGGATGTCTTTACGCCGAAACCTCGTAGTCGCAACGACTAAGTTTTTTGATGCTGCCAGTTCGATGACTCGTAGTCCATTGTCATTAGTGTTCTCATGCAAACGATGGGAACCTGCGTAGTGCCTGAAAACCGGTTCCCAGCCTATTTTGGCATTGAAATCACCAATAACGATTTTCGCATCGTATCTTGAGCAGGCATTCAGGGCCCGTTCGACGTTCTCGTAGAATTCTTCTTTTTCCTCGTCAGGGGACTCCTCTGTAGGTCCGTGAACGTTTATGATGCTTATGACGTTTGGGATGATAGTGAAGAACGTGTGATTCGAACTGACGCTGTGACAGTTAGAACCACAAAAAATTGAACCAATGCGTGACACATCAGGCTACTGGCCGTGTTTATAATTCGATTGTTAAACTCAAATATATTCAACTGATGTGAAAATTAAGTTATCGCTGTGGTATACTGCTCTGATGCATTTTCTTATTCGATTTTCGTTCGGTGTTCTTCACTATTTGCTTGTGCATTGTGTGTGTATCTGTTAGAGACGCCAAAGGCTTATGTTCTTGAACTTGCCTCGCACGCGAAGAGTGCATAGCCTTTCGTTTAAGGCATTAGAGCCGATGATGGCAGGATTCCGTTTTTGGCTGACTAGAAAGCCTACCCCGAACACATGGTGTTTTGCATGACAGCTGTAATAAATGTCATACTCGTTTCTTTGAATAACACCACTACCCGTCCACCTTATATCTTGTAATGGTGTTATGTCAGCCTTATATTCGGACAGGGGATCGGCTAGCTGCTGTGCAGCTCGAGCTCTGCATAGTGAACGAACGTTCCATGAAAAAATTCCTAAATCGTTTAGCCATTTTCGTTTCCGTGGTCGTCGTCGTGTATCCGGTCCATATCCGAGGCTTGTTAAATTTGCCATAATAATTCATTTTTACGGGCCTGGTTATTAGCCTTGCGTCAACCTTTCTCAGGATGTCGCTGCATGCATTGGTTCACTACTTGGCGGGTGACAAAGCAGCTGTCCAGGGGTGTCACGTGGAGACTGCATGTCAACTTGGATTGAACAGGGACAAGGATCGTTCTGGCCTTCGCCGGGTTGAAAGCAATCAGTAACTTTGTCCTGTATGTCGCACCCATCCCCCCATTTACACCTATACAACATTCCCAAAATTCTTGTCAAAATTCTTTTGGTCGCTAAGTTGGCACAACTGCTCTATATTGATGTGAAGTTTGATCGCGATCTGTCGTTTGGTTTATTTACAGTGCTCGATTTTGTCAGTTCATCTCAAATTGTTTTGCGATTTTTCCTGAATTTTCTTCAAAAATGTTCATTAAAACGCTAACGTTAAACCGGTAGAATTCCTTATTGACAAAATCAATCGAAACTTCTTCGTCAATTGTTCTTTTTCTGACAATGTTCTCGTTTCCCGTCTTGCGTTATCCTAAATCACTACATATGTTATGTACCCTGTCTATGAAAATTATATCGAGGTCATTATTACCCGTGCAATATTAGTCTTAAGATTCAAATAAGGGTTTTTTCTTGTAGTTTTCCCATAATTTATTATTTGTTATTCATTAAAATTGTGCTATTGTCATTATATAGATTTAAGATTATAGTTGTAAAGGAATTGCTGTCCTAAATCTCTTAAATACTAGTTGTAAATTATAAATGTACCATATTATCTACCAAATTTAAATTGAATTGAATTTCTTCAAAAACTGGTCGCTGAAGACATGCGAACGAGCCAATTTCGACGTCACACTCATAAAACGCTATATAACTGATGATGAGGTGTGGGGTTTAAGATTTTCATATCGAACCAAGTCAATAAGCTTTGGAATGGTGTCTCAACTGAGCCGAAACCGAAGAACTGCGTCAAAGCCGTTCAAAAGTCAAGGTAATGTTGACTGTATTCCTCGTTTATAACGGTGTTGTGCACTCCTGTGAGGTCAGATCTTAAATAAAGAATATTATCCGGTCATCATGTGGCATTTAAAAGAGTGAAATGGAAAGAAAATTCCTAGGTTTAGTAGTGTCCCACTAAGCCCTACCATTTCCCTCTCACATATTTATACCCATACAATATACATATACATTCACATCGCTCTTTGCCCGTTTGCCCTTTATTGCGTTGTGGCGGTTCTACGAACCACACAATCCACTATTGGTCGAGATGTCGTCGTTCCACCAAGGAGCACACTCGCCTATAGATAAATTACACGTGCCCACAGACACGTGTCCTCAAAAGTCCTCCATCACACCTGAAACAAAGGTAACATACATCTGTGAGGTAACAATCCGACGTGCCCACAGACACGTGGGTCACAAGTCCGACCAATCGTCCTACGCCTGCACGGGGATCGAAGGGCACAACAAACTGACAAACACCTCACCAAGGAGTCTTGCCGCTAGCTAAAATACGGGACACAATAACCATTGTATACCGAAATCCCTTATAGCACCATTGTCCTAATTGCGTTGCAGGCTATTAAGCAGCTACACAATGATCCTACGATGCCCCTTTGTTCCTTCCTCCTTTCTCAATTCCGTTTTCCCATGACCTTCGCTGCATGAGAAAACAATGGATCTATTAGCACACATGCTAAGATCAACCAGAGAGATCCTCGCCAATTCACCACGACAAAGAGATACTTCACGTTTCACTCGGAGAAAGAAAACTCACCACGCGTCCCTCGAGGTTAATCCTTGGGTACAACAGTCGATATAAAACGCATTCTAGAGACAGGATCCGCGCAACGCAACCGTCGCTACAGTTAGTCATCAAGTAACATTCACGGAGGTCAGATCCTCCACTCCCAACGAGAGCCGTTTCGTGTGTCGTCGCAGTTAAAATTGTTAAACGAAAAGTAAATCAACCACCAAAGGTCGCGAGTGTGTCGAGTGTAACAATTATGTGCTGTATTAGTTAATAACTTTTTGTAAAATCGCCACGGGCGTTCCAGTGTAGTAAATCCTGGATTTAACAACAATAAAATAAAGAAAAATACAAAACAAACCTTTCGCTGTGTTTTTATTAAGGTGCTGCATTCGCTCCATTGTGCCTTCGTGTGAACAGTGTTCGGCGGAACACTTCACCGTCATCTTCAAACATTCGAATTGACTACAAATCTGCCAAAGCGTCACTTCCAGAAAATTAATCATTTAGAGATTAATTTTCTTTCTTGAAAGAGGGGAGGATGTAGTCCTCCACGAAGCCCTACCATTTCCCTCCTACTACATATATACACCTATACCATCATCATCATCATCGGCACTACAACCGGGATCCGGTCTTGGCCTCATTTAGCAAGTCGCTCCACCGGTATTCGGTGCTTATCCGAGACTTGTTAAATTTTCCATAATAATTTGTTTTTCCGGGCAAGGTTATTAGCCATGCGCCGAATTTACACCCATACAACATCCCCATATATCAAACATTCAAATCCCCATATACCTAAAATCATATCAAACAAAATCCAACACCTGATAAACGAACCAAATGTTCATTTGGCTTCTACACCACTCAGTATTTGTGCCGAACTTCGTCAGTCTTAGAAATAGATAAAATTTCATGTAAAGAAATTTTTTTTTAAATTTTTATAAATTAAATAGATAGAAATCCCTTCTTTTTTTTCTACGTTTGCAGAATCAAACACGACACAAAGTCCTTACCAACTCAGCCATTGAGGCGGGGTGTTCCTCATAAGATTTGATTTCTTCCCTCACTCCTTCGTTTGCGACAATATACACGCAGACACGCAGATTTTGCGTTTATGGCACTATACTGAGAAAAATTAATTTTAACATCCACAACCAAATAACTTTGTTTTTTAACTTTAAACTTTTAACATATGTTTGTACGAAGCTTGAATTGTGACTCTGTTTTCAACCGTACAAGCAGATCGTGGGGATGTTTTCGCCATTGTGTGTATGATATTTTATTGCGCCATAGCAAATAATCAAATTTTCTAACGATACTGAGACTGGCATCTACGATTTATAGAGTGCTGTATAATAGCGCCTGTCACGCGGGAGACCGGGGTTCGATTCCCCGTCGGGGAGCCTCAGGCGCAAAACTAATGACTTTGCCCGGAAAAAACAAATCATTATGGAAAATTTAACAAGCCTTAGGACTTGCTTAATAAGGCCAAGACCGATTCCCGGTTGTAGTGCCGATGATGATGATGATGATGTATAATAGCTCTGCACCTACGTACTATAAAAGACACACTTACATGTTTTATGAACCTTCCCGGGAGAGTAGTTACTTAAATTACCAACTTTGGGTATGTAGTTATATATACTACCGTTTTCTAGCGAGATCTAAATGAATTTCTTTTTCCCTAAACGATAATATCACAACGATCGAAACTGGAGTATTTTGTGGGAAGCCACTTTAAAGGGCACATGCATTTGACGACTAGTTTACTTCTTTAATTGTTTTTGTCCATGCTATTTACGTCCTTAATTCTTGTAGTTTAACTTTTTCTCCTTTGCTTTTTAAATTATAATGTTGAATTTCGGTCTCTGAGCAATTATTTTCTAATATTTTTTGTAATATGTATTTTTTAAATTAAATTATTCTCAACACTTTTACATTTGTATTAATTTTACAATTGAAAACCAAATCCAATATTACATATGTCTCTCACCACAAAACAAATTGATTTGAATAACTAATTTAAATGCAATTTGTTTGGTGTATAAGAAAAAAACAGGAAAACAGAGGTAAATAAAAATACATCAAAGTATGTTTAACGTATATTTTTAGAAATCATAGAAAACAATTTAAAAAAAGAAGCAACTACAAGATTGCCAATAAACAAACAAATAAAACAAACAGAAAGGAAAGTAAAGGAACAGAAAAAACAGCAAAGGCGAAATAAACTAAATCGCAATCTTCTCGAAAATTACCCATGAGGAGCTCGAAATACACATGGCCTGTGCGTGGGCTGATGTACACAAAAAGGGGGGGAAATATTTAATTCGTATGTTCTAATTCAAAAATAACAAAATAGCCATCAAAAAGATGAGCGTCCGTCTGCGATATATTTGCCTTCGAATTATATTTATATAACATATGTCGTCTAGACGACATTATTATTATGACCGTTTTTATTACACGTACCTCTTATCCTATTTTTAAGCGCCCCTCTGGTTTATTTATATCCATTTTCATTTTTTGTTTTGATAGATTCGAGATCCATTAGAAAGTAAAAAATCAATAAAGCTGATGAATGGTCGCACGAGTGTTGCTTTTATACAATGTTGAGAGAAAAAGAACTGCAATACTTTTTGGATTTTTTAATTTCTAACTCAATCGTATAAAAATAACAATATTTGTTTAATTTAAGCAAAAACAACAATTGAATTGTTTTTCTGACGATGCTCGAAAATTTTATTCAATATCACACTTTGGCAGAATTTTCTAAGTTTAGATCACGTAGGTGATATAAAATTTCATTGAAAATTAAAAAGCAATTTCATATGCAGCAACTCTCGATGTGATGAAGAAGCTCCTGTTGTTTATCGCCATGTTGTAAGTGAGAAACGAAAATTTAGTGATGCATAGTCCGCAGTCATCGATGATTCACTAGAAGTTTCATTTGTTTCCCCTGTTCCCTATAATTGACGAATGTCCTTTCGAGTGGGATAAGGAAACTGTATTACTTTGTGTAAAAGAAAAGAAAATCATAAGTAAACATCCGTGAGTGTTTCTGCAATGCATTTTTTTCTTTTAAACAGATAATATACTGTCCCTTGGCCACCCGAGGGTGGAGGGTGGAGGTACAGTCATTAGATTGTATGTTTCCAAACTATATTCCCTCCTTTCGAAACGAGATAATGCAAAAGTTTTGCTCACAGTCCAAGATTTTGTAAAAAGTTCGGTTTAATTTGTATCTTTCTATTTCGGATTGAAATCTGAACATTATTTTCAAACATTTTATAAATGCATCATTACTCGAATATTTCTGGGAATATTGGACGAACGCCTGCAAGTGATACAACTTCTGTTCGACATTTGTAATTCATTGATATTGCGTTTAATATGGTTTCCAGTGTTAACATTTTATAGGTTGCACTTCGCGTCTTCAATTTCTCATGATTTTATTTAAAATAACTTTTATCTAGAGTGTGTTCTTCAATATACGAAGGGTTAGTACATAATTGTTTCAACGATTTGCAAGTACGTACAAGATTTATAGCGATTAACGAGAGTAATGAAGAACGTGATTTGAACCCAAGCTATGGAAAGGTCAAAACCGAAACACCTACCCACTGGTCTGGGCCGCGTGTATACGAATATATTTCAATCCTCTACTTAAGTTGTCAATTGCTATCCTAAAAGTCTGATAATTCTATTCCTCAATCCTCTACTTAAGCTGTGGCGGTTCCGCCAAACCCCACTGTCTGCTTACCCGAGGAACCCCCCATAACTACAACCCACCTTTCATTAGTTTCTGCAATCGCATTAGCACCTGTAAATGCTTTACGCATTAAGTTTACCAAATGTATTTAGCTAAAAGCTCCTGGAAGAGAATTCTTACCTTCATTCATTTATTCGAATTCAAAATTCCCTATAAGAATTCTGTTCCAAATTTCATTAATCCCAAGCCCACTTCGGCACCTTCGGTTGCCAGGCAAATCCCAATTTTACATACTCATTTTCCTTAGTCGAAGTCCTGAAAACAAAACAATTTGGTTTACATACAATGTAACCATCATAACAGGGATCATAAACATTGCGTCGCCTATTCGGCCGCACCATGTGTATAATAAATTCCTTTACAAACACATTGGTTGGCGACCCAAACCCAAGGGACAAAAGCAAATATATGCATCTTGCGTCTTAGGCATCAATTAAATCCTACAGCATAGACAAATGCAAATAGGAATCGTATACTTGCCCTTGGCAGCGATGCTATGAACACCAATTCCCTGTGAATACGCTAAAACCAATTAGCACCATGTCCACCAGCATTGCGGTCTATCAATACAGCTACAATGCACATTTCTAGACAATGACCTATATGATGTCTTTGTCCTACACATTTCTGGATCTGCTTCTCATGACTAGCGGCATGAACAAACAGAAACCCAATTACCACCCGATGAGATTCGGCTTGTTTGCTTAGCCGAACTCACATCTCATGGATGTACATTATGCCCTTTCTTTGTTTCAGATTCGTTTCATGGCTTTGTCCCATGAAAGAACCAACGTACACACATACATGTGTACCTTGATGATCTTCTTGAAGAGAGCCAGTGTCACTGGCCGAATTTCTTTCGACAGCGAACGAATATCGCCGAGTCGTATTTCAACCGCCGATCCGGGCGGCTCGTCTTCCGCTCCCCGTATCGCAGGGGATGCGAAAATACCGTGGAGTCAAAATACATCCACCGATCGCGACGGTCGGTTCACCTCCCGCTCTCCGTAGCGCCGCGGAGACGCGTATACATCCCAAAGTCATGTTCACTGCTTGAATATGCTAGCTAGGTATGGTCTCCTTATCATCATCATCATCATCGGCACTACAAACGGGATCCGGTCTTTGCCTTATTTAGCAAGTCTCTCCACTGCTATCCGGTCCTTAACCGAGACTTGTTAAATTGTCCATAATAGTTTGTGTTTCCGGGCAAGGTTATTAGCTTTGCACCATGGTCTCCTTATCACATGATCCTTATCTATAGAATCGAAAGTATTCAACGTCGCTTCCTTCGATTCGCTTCCCGAGGGCTAGGATGGGAAAACCCCCTAATCCTTCCCCAGTACATTAACCGCCTCAACCTCACAACCTTTGAGGAGCGCAGGGTCATGGTTGACATAATGTTCATTCATCGGGTCTTCTCCGGCTCGGTCGATTGCCCCTACCTTCTTAACTTAATTCCTCGAAATACGCGTAATCCCCGTCTTCTCTACATTTCTCCCACCGGACCTCTTATGGTGTCAACGAACCCCTTTCGCGGATGCTGAGAAATGTCAACTCCAATCCAACCTTGTTCGACTTCGACCTCTCTTCCCATACTCTCAAGGATCGCCCCCTAAACCATTCTCACCACCACGACGCTTCTACACTTTACTATAACCTGCTCCCACCTCTCGCCCCTTCTCCTGGCTTCTTAATTTGTCATGGTTACCATGGGTTAAGCCCAGTTAAGATAGTTCTGAAGCTCTCTAGTTTGTAACTTATATATACTTTAGATGTAGGTAATTATGTTGCTTGAATTAATCCAATAAATGGGGTGGTAGCCCCACTAACTACAATGTTGTGCAAAATTGTCATGGCGAAGAGACACAAATGCGGCGGAACCAGGACTAACGGCCAGTAGCGTTTTGCTGCGTATTTTATTGACCTGGAGAGAATCATCATATGGAATAAACTTATTCCATATGGCCAAACACTCTCAGACCCAAAATTGCTGCCTTATGGCTAGGTTGGTTAGTGCGATTTTGTCACGTCAACTGTGGCAGTTCGACACAATAACTGAGTAATAAGTTGGGTCACAGTGGCTAACCGCCAGATGAAAAATCACCCGAATAAATTATATTATTTAGAAGCTAGAGATTTATCAGAAGCGACCAGAATTGGTCAATAGAAGAGGTGTAAGATTACCCACGTCCAAAATTGCTGCCTTTATGGCTAAGTTGGTTAGTGCGATTTTGTCACGTCAACTGTGGCAGTTCGACACAATTACTGAGTGATAAGTTGGGTCACAGTGCCTAACCGCCAGATGAAAAATCACCCGAATAAATTATATTATTTAGAAGCTAGAGATTTATCAGAAGCGACCAGAATTGGTCAATAGAAGAGGTGTAAGATTACCCACGTCCAAAATTGCTGCCTTTATGGCTAAGTTGGTTAGTGCGATTTTGTCACATCAACTGTGGCAGTTCGACACAATTACTGAGTGATAAGTTGGGTCACAGTGCCTAACCGCCAGATGAAAAATCACCCGAATAAGTTATAGGCTACGTGAAATGGACGGGAGAAGATGCTTGGGCATCTCTCCGAGCTTGGCTGGTGAACCCGCCCGAGAAAAGGTGGTGAAAGTTCGCCTCTAGTCAGAGATGCATATAAAAAAAAAGAAAGAGTAACAACAATGCCTCTCCAGAAACTCCAGAAATGTGTTTCGTTTTGATGTATCCACTATATAGTTCGGAATCAACACGAAGTCATGCCATTACCATCTTTTTTATCATTTCAAAACTTTCTCGGTGATAAAAAATTGATATCAAGAGACAACTCGTTTCGTCGAGTTTTTCGTCAAGAGGGATTAGGACCTCTATGAGAGACATTATGGAACTATTTTAAGCAGAAAATTTGTAGGACATCGCATTGTGTTTGAAGCAAACCGTTAAATAAAAAATGTCGAAATGTAAACAACAATAATGAATTTCTTTTTCCCCAGGTCATTGTTATAATGGAATGATGGCCAATTTTTTACAGGTTTTCAAATTCATTGACTACGTTCAAAAAACTACTAAGCGCGGATCGTTCTAAACCATGCTATAGGCTTGGTGGGCAAGTCAGCCCGACGTTATGTTGGGCAGAGGGTTAATGATAAAAAGAGCGTACGTGGTTTATCGACTACCCCAAGCACCATATTATCTTCAAACTTGCTTTCGGTCATAAGAATTGTTTTCAAACACCGCTATCCATGCGTCAGTCAAATCGACTACTTTGGAACTACCATTCCCTTTTTCTGTCCCTACCATGTTTGAAGTTTCCAATGTTTGAATTTTTCCAAATATATTTGAAATATAACTATCGCATCCTTTATCAAGTGTATTTATTAAATTGTTTTGGTCGTCTTATCAATTTCAGATAAACGGTCAACAACAAGTTTACAGTAGCACTATGCCAGCTATGCCAAAAGAAAAATCTACACCCGTGTCATTGAATGAAAGTAATTTCTCGGAATTAGAAAAAATGAAGGAGCAGCTGATGATAGCTACATCAACGCAGCCACCAGTGGCTACATCAATTCCAGGAAACACTGGCGGATTTGGAAATACCAACGTTGTTGGTGGCCATTATCATCATAATCAACAGCAGCAACACCAACATCAATCGGCGCATAACAATCGCAACAGTGTTTGTGGTTGTGGCGCTGTATCGACGACAATTGACTCGTTGAACCGTGTACCGCCAGTATTGACCGCTGCAGATGTAACGGGTTCATGTGGTAAGTTCAAATGTAGGATGTAGAGAAGAAAAGAATACCTCCCCTTAAAGGCTTGAATTTAAGGCGCATTTTTTTATATTCTGGAATAACCTTCCTCAATTTGGCGTATTTCGAACACGGTTATAGTTTAAAATTCGATCCCCAAACTTTAAAAACACGAACTAAAAGTAATATCACATTTCTATAGTTTCTATTTTCTTCCCATACTGGGGTTTTCATTTTGTAATGAATGCATTTACTTTTAATGTGTAACACTAGAACCGCGAACTTTAAAAAAAAAGGGGTGGCGAGACGCCGACTTTAGCGAGACAAAGACAGATGTGTCCTCCATCTTGTCTCTGGCTTCTGGTCATCTTGCGATAACCAGAATCATCTACATCCGTCAGGATGTTGGGCTCGGTCTCGAGGTATCTGAAAAAAAGGGGGGTATCCAAGGATAGTGTGGACAGTGTTAGTTCAGGTGTGAACCGCGAACTTTAATCTATTAAATAACTTTTATGAAGAAATTTTATACATTATGTGGTCTATCATATCTAACTACTTTCAAAATTAATTATATTTCAGGAACGTCGTGTTCCACAGTAATAAATGCAGTGACACCAACACCTAGAATAACAAATTCTTGTTCGAGAAATAAACATCAAAATGGGAAAACCAACTCTACGATGGACACTAATAAAACTTCAGTATCAACAATGAACTCATCGTCATCGTCACCCTGCTTAAATCCAATTGACTCATCCGTATCAATAATAACATCATCAAATAGTATATCCACGCCATCTTCAGCAATACCAACAAACACGTCATCAACAGAAACAGCAACATCTTCCTCAACTCCACCTAAAGCAGAAATAACACCACCAAAGAAATCGCCAAATGACTTTTATTTCGGCAAATTCATTGGCGAGGGAAGCTACAGTACTGTCTTCTTGGCGAGGGAGATTAATACAAAGCGAGAATATGCAAGTAAGTCGAACAGAACAACAATTTTATTATTATTACAGTTGAAAGATGTTAAAACGATGTAGAAGCAAAGGCCGAATTGTGAATTGAAGTCGGTGAATTTTAACGAATATTCAATCAGGAGGAATTGTTCTTCAGTCGAATAACACAACTGTGGGTAGCATGTGGATTCGTGAGCAATTTTCTCCCCTTCTCTGTCAGTTGTATTGTACTTTTATTCCTCGTTTTTGTTATACCAGCGCGTACTTAGAAGTGGTTTTTGGTGTAAATATCGAAGCACTGTGTGCACGGATGAAGAGAGGGAGTATAAGGAAAAGAGGTATCTTTGTACATTCATCTTGAATGCCTGGATACCATAAGGACGAGCGAATGCATGATCAAGCAGAGCATTCCACATTCGTGTGGCTCGGCTAAAGAATGAGTCTCTATATCTATTTATCCACTTAACAAACTTCCAACATGAATTGCTGCGCAGTCTCCAAATCGAATTCGTACACGCGACAGTGGCCTGATGCGTTTTGCATTGATTCAATTTTTACTGATCCTAACCGTCATAGCGTCGGTTTGAATCACACGTTCTTCACTATCGTCGCAACGCTATAAGTTCCTCGTGAATTAATTGGGGGTTTTCATTGGCGTAGAACAGATAATTTCGTTTATTTTCTATCTTTTTCTAAGAAAAATGAGCTCCATCACAATTGAGAGCATGTTTTGAATGTAAAGCTACACCATAACAGCTCTTTGTTTGGGTCGTACACTGTTCTATGGATTGACTTCACTTCGTTTGATGCTTCGAACCCGGGGTGTCAAAAGCTGATCTGAAAACGAAAGTGACAGCTGCGAAGTTGCCAAATGTTGAAGGTGCAAATGGGCCACCGCGTATAAAGCATACATTGATTCGACAAGTGTATATAAAGCCAAGCAAATGTTACGCAAAATAGAAAAGGGGATTCGAAATTCTTCCATAAACATAAAGTGAAGTAAAAAGAAATAAAAGCGAGTGGCAGTTAAAATTTCTGCGGATTTACGAAGAACACAAAAAACCCTGTCTTATCATCCACCTCAACCCTCATAGTTAAGAGCAATATCCCATAGTTAATCATCATCATCGGCACTACAACCGGGAACCGGTCTTGGCCTTATTTAGCAAGTCCTGAGGCTTGTTAAATTTTCCAGAGGCCAGGGGCTCCCTGACGGGGAATCGAACCCCGGTCTCCCGCGTGACAGACGGGTATACTAACCACTATACTATCGAGGAGCCTCCCCATAGTTAATAGCAGCCCGTAAAAAACAAATTATTATGGAAAATTTAACAAGCCTCGAGACTTGCTAAATAAGGCCAAGACCGGATCCCGGTTGTAGTGCCGATGATGATGATGATAGTTAATAGCAATATCCCAAACGTAATAGCAATACCCCATTTCTACCGCGTTGATAACCTATATCAACGCTGTAGAAAAAACAAATTTACTCACTATATATTTCGCACGGATTCTGTGCTCAAGTGAACAGCATTTCGTGAACTAAACTCGTTTTAAAACTTATACTGAGCATTCAAGGAGTTGACCATTAAGCTAAATATGCTAGACAGAATACAAATTCGAGTCAGGCGTACACATGCGAAATTTTCATTGATGTGGCCACAAAACACAGCAGAAGTTATCTTGATTTTGCGCTTCTCGTTGTAGTGTTTGTCTTTTAAAGAGAATGCAGCGCCTTACATTAAAAGTGGATTATAGGCCGACAGACAAGCATAGAGACTGATTGTTCAGTTGAACGTCATGAGCATGGGATTTCCTGCGCAGGTATATACTCCTCTGCGATTTCAATCTTCAGACTTTTAATACCAATATCCATTAACAGCCTTTCCCCATCCGCTGCCCATTCTCCTGCATCATGCAAAGTTAAAGGTGTCAGAAATAAATAACTAAAAGAAAAAAAACAGTTCCGAAGCCCAATTGAGATGCAAAAATATGAAGGCGCCCAGGAATTTTAACATTGGTACAATTCTTAACCAGAAAATACATTTCCCCGCACATCATGCGCATCATGCACATCAATTCACGTTGAAAGTCAACTTCAGGCGCACGAATAAATACAGTCATTCTTTAGCCGAACCACACGAATGTGGAATGCCCTACCTGATCATGTGTTTCCTTGTCGTTGTAATGTCCAGGCATTTAAGACTAATGTACATCAATATCTCCTTTCCTTATCCACTTCCTCTCCTTTTGATCGCACTATGCTTTGACATTTAAGGTACTCCGAAATTCCCATTTTGTGCGCTCGTTTGCGTAAAAAAATCCATTTGTCTCGCTCAGTGTCTTTTTTTATGCTGTCTTCGTTGTTGGAGTCGTTCTTTTCTTGCGTCGCCAGTTCTTTAAATTTGTTCCCTGCTCCAGTATAATGAGCATTATTGGGAATCATTATATCTTCCTCATTTTCGTTGGACTTCCAGCCGCTTGGTTTGACCATTCGGTTCTAGATTGGACTTTTTCCGTAGCGCCGTTTTGAATGCAGCTAATCACTTTGCTTATTTATATAAATGTTTTATTCACAACCGTTAGTGTAAAAAAACGATAGAAAAGTTCGTATACGTACTAGCGAAAGATGGTTATTTAAAGGTGATTGAATAACTTGTAGTCCAAAGGCCCGGGAAATGGGTTTTTACCAACTGATTTACACAACACACATCATGTACACCCAACTTTTCACATTGACACAAAAATAAAGAACACGACACTAAAAATCGAAATATTACTGAAAAAAGAGGAAAAACCATACAGAACCGACAATCAAACCGCACCACCGCAAATTTCTTCTTAATCCCAAAACTTACTCGAAAATATCCAAGTTTTTAAAAGACTTCGAAACTGAATGCAAAATCATGTGAACTTTCGATTTAAATAATAAACCAATGGGTGCATTCAGAATTCGATGTCAACGATGAGTGCATTCCACAACTTGGGCAAAACTTCATTTATTGTTAAGATCGAACTCATACAATTAAAGCACCTCAAAAATATAATAAAATGTTACAAATTTTGTAACAGGATTGTGGTGTTGGCCAAATATGAATGAGTCAACTTTTTCATTTATCATCGTAGAGACTTCTACGTCTAGATTATCTTATTGTTTGAAGCGGAATAATATATTTGTAATCACATCGCAGTTAAAGACAAAAGCAAGGCCAGTCATAGGAAATGAATTAAACGAATAATCAATTTAAATACAATTAAAGAGAACAACAGTAAATTCAATGTGCGACATTAAGCGATACAGACGCGCTGCAGTCCCCCAGCTGATCTTGTTTTGATATTCGTAAAGTCAAGCACGATGTTACTACATGACTATGGCGCGGGATGCGTAGATATTCGCATCACAAATACAATAAATAACTTCTTTTTTTAGTAAATGAGGTTGTCTTCTATTTCGGACACGTTTATCTAATATTTAAAATAAAATCAA